>RJWH01003389.1:118238-158081 GCA_004363575.1 Solenodon paradoxus | reverse complement strand
TCATGTGAGGACACACATATCTACAAGCCAGAAAGAGGGTCATCATCTGGAGCCAAATCTAATGTCACCTTAATCTTACACTTTTCAACCTCCAGAACTGTAAAAAAGAAATATCTGCTGTTTCGGTCACTAGAGTAAGGTATTTTGCTATAGCAGGCTAAGCAGACTAAGACAGGGGTCATGAATCTGAATAAGACACCTAGGGAGGGAGTGTCACTAGAAAAGATCCAAGGACACAACTGAAGTGTTCTCACTAATATTGTGGAGAGGATGACCCAGAATGGGAGACGGAGTGGCTACTCAGTGCAGAGGAGAATGAGAGAGCTAATAAATCCCAGAAACCAAGTGCTGAGAGTGTTTTAAGAGGAGAGATGATCAATTGTGGTAAATGCAGCCAGTAGATTGCATATAATGAGGAGACTATTTGGCAGTTAGAAGCAACCCTGACAAGAGCTCTTCCAGTGATGTGGTGTGGCTAGAAATCTGACCTAAATCTTAGAGAAAAGAAATGGAGGCAGTAAGAGACAAAACTTTCTAGGAGTCAGGGTTTTGCTAGAAGGATGACAGAGAAATGATACAGTGGCTTGAGAACATAAGGAAAAAGCTTTTTTCTAATGAAAGATATTGTAACATATGTGTACGGTATTAATAAAGGTTCATTCCAGAGAGGAATACTGATGATACCAGATATACCCAGAGTGAAACCCTTGGCAAGAGTGAATGAGATCTCATGCTCACGATAGGATGGAACCTCAGACAGTCCATGGGTTGTAGAAGATGGAATGCACAATATATGGCCACAGGCAATTTGGTATCCTTTGTGAGGAACATGTGGAAGTTCTCTTCTAGGACATCTAAATCCTAGGTAAAATAAGAATAAATATCACTGAGAGTTAAAGATAGTAGGGATATAACCATCTTAAGAAAAAAAAAGAAAGTATAAAATCCTTTATTTAATGAATTGCTAGGGAAAGGTAGTAGTATTCTGGAACAGCACCTAAAGTCCCGCTGCCCCACCAGGTTATGATCATAAAGTGAAGCTAATAATTACGGTCATGTGACTTTCTCCAGCTCCATTTAGCTTCTTGTATAAAGCCCTGAGTTTAGGATGATTAGTCTACATTCTGAGCACCCACTATATTAAACATTTGAAAAGTGAATAGAAATCCATGGCATTAACAATCTTTTGGAAATTTCAGGGGAGATGATATACATAAGCCAAAAAAAAAAAAAAAAAAGAAAAGCAATACAGAATAACTAAACAACAATCAGAAGTTACTGAACTAATGTCGGGCAGGATTCTTTACTACTTTATTTTGAGTCTGTAACTTCCTTTGTTGAAAACCTTAATGCTATTGGTTTCTTTCCAAGTAAGTACAAACATTATGTTTTAGTGACCTAGATTTTTCAAAGAACAGACTATTTGTTTCCCAGTGTAGCTTGTTGACAATGGTTGATGTCTAATGACCTGTTTTATCATTACTATAATACTTTCAGATTTTTTTACTGAAAGTTTTTCCTTAGATGTTAAGGAGTACTTGTAAGATACTATTTAAACATAAGAGTGTCGACTTACGTGATTTTATTCCTCAACATTTTGACCCTTTCAAAAGTAACAGCCAAGGTGTTCATTAAAAAATGAATATTTTCCTGACTGAAAATTAAAGAATTAAATTTCCAGACAGAAAGATCAGTATGTATCTATTCAATAGAGAAGGAGATGAAGCAAATCACACATGAAATGATACTTTTATCCTCAATATACATGCAACAAGAAAGAACTCTAACCCCAGCTCCAAAGAGGAAGGCTGACTGGCCAAATCCATTTGTGATTATTCAATTTTTGTTCCATTGATTAATTAGGAATGGACATGTGAAGCAATTCTGGTAAATGGCACATGAGAAGTATGAGAGTCAATGGTAAAGGTTTTCTTACATATACAAAGAAACATATAAGAGGTCCTTTGATGCCATTCCGATGGTTGTTTTAACATTGATGAGACAAAGAAAATCAGAAGTGAACAAAATTACTGAAGAACATGTTTTATTTTTTTGCTTAAAGTCATAATCTCTAAGAACCTATTAACATGATTAAGTGAAGACTTATAGCACTGAAACAGCGATCTCTCTCCTGCTGTACTTTGCCATATTTTCATGGAACTATCATGGTGATCTTACAAACAGAAGGGGCACTAGCCAAAATCAAGTCACTAGGTTGAGCACAGGAAAGTGAAAATCTGATGAGAATGTAAGTTCAAAGTAATGTTACCATTGAGTAGCTGAGTCAATGAACCCAGAAGCTACTCATGGAATTCCTTTTTCTGTGATCTACTCAATCTAATTTCAGAAAGGGAGAATGGGAAAGTAGGAGGCATTGAAGGAGAGGAAATAACTAAGATAACTTTGGAAGTTTTAATTTACAAAATATTTTAAGTGACAGTTTAGGGACCAAAATCTCATTCATGCAGTCCTATTTCTTAAATTATAGCTGCAGAGTGCTCTAAGAAAACATGATTTTAGACCTCTTAATTGATAGCTAAGAATGCTCAGGTCCAGTTCAGACAAAAGAAGTACTCACCAAGATTCTAATGCTTGTAGAGGAGTCAATATCCCAAATTGAGGCTCTCAATTTCAAATCCAATGCTTAAAAATGCAACTGTGTCTTTTAATTTCTTTGAAAAAGTTTATGCCATTTCCCAAAGTACCTCAAAGGTGTGTTCTAAGAAGGCAATGATATCATATTTCTGACTCATTTTTAGTTCCAAGTAATGTTATTTCACAGAAATAAAACATACTAGTGTTAAAAATTATCACAGTTCTTTGGAATCAAAACAAAAAGGTGGCATATGAAATAAATGATTCCATTTCTAATTCATTTGTTTAAAACCATATAATCACATGAAAAGTCATGTTTTTTTTTCTCTTTACACTCTCCTTTAATAGAAGCAAGTAGCATTGGGTCATGTGTAATATTGAATTTCCCAAAATGTATAGTAATCTATTCTTAGCAAATTCCCATAAAGATAATAATAAGTTCTGCACCTACTCAATTTTCCTTGCCCTCTAAAGTTCTGCCAGTCATCCTTTTAAAAAGCATTGTTATGCAAATATCTTAAGAACTGAAATGTAGTTTTATTTAATATTTATTTAGAAATCATTTAAATTGACTACTGCATTTTGTCACAAATAAGAATTTCTAATTTGAAAACTTCTTGCTTCATCCTTTTACATTGCAGTCTGTTCTCAGACAAAAATTAAACTATGTAATATTTAGTGTACAGTATATATGAAGTACATAATACACACGCATACAGGTACATACAAATGCATGTGCATGTATGTACACACACACACACATAGAGCCTTACAATGATCAGTCTCCCAATCAATGAATTGTCCATCTATAGAGAGATATGCCAACTGACAGTGTTCTCTGAGAAAAAGAGGAGAAAAAAGGCCAAGATCTTTATACTTAATCTCATTTTCAAATTGTCCCCCAACTCTGAGTCAACTTGTCCCCAAGGGCAGAAAGTACCTCTGGGCCAGCCACTTGATAATCAAACCTCCATCTTCTGTTGTGGTGAAGGGATGGTTGAGTAGTTGAGTTGGGTAGAGGAGATAACCTGTGATTTTGTTTCTTAAATAGATTTTCAACCAATTTTCCTGACTACACAGGTATCTGGTGCTATCAATTTATGGGACTTTTTAAGATTCGTCTACTTTAATTGGCTTGCATCATCTTGGATTTCTTCTTTTCCCATTTACATTTCTACTTTCTCAAATCTGTTAAGTCAGTTATCATTAATTAACTTGCTTTTGTATTTCCAAAATTTCATTGACACCTCTCATCTGGTGGTGTCTTTTCTCCATCAACTGTTGCAACATGGGTTAATTTTTTTTCCTTTAGTGTATCTTCAGTGTTTTCAGCTTTATTCTTGAGTTTTTTTGAAGGGAGCAAAGATAAATGTTTATATCTATTTCACCATTTTTACCTAGATGTTCTCAAAAAGACTTTCAAATGTTGAACTATCCTTGCATTCCCTCCCCAAAAAAAGACTGTCTGATCATACTATTTTTAGTATGCTACTGACTTTTAATTTATTAGTATTTTTTTCAGTTTTTATATCTAGTTTCATAAGTTAAATTGGCATTAATTATTATTCTCTTTTTGAAATTACCCTCCCAAAGAGCTTGGCAGCTTTTTTACTGTAATATAATCTAAGAAGTTTGTACAAGATATTCCTGGACTTTGATGATGAAGATGATGATGATTATAGGGAGCGAAATGCTTTCTGGCCACTTCTGCAAAGTTTCCCAAGACAGTATTCCAGCACTATAAAATAAATCACAGAACCAGGCTCATGGTCACTCTCTCTAAGAAGGACAGCAGTGTCCCACCTGGCCCCCCCTTTTCTAGATGTAAGTTATCTGTCTTTCTTTAGGCTCCTGTAGCCCCCTCTCAGGGATCCTTTCAACTGACCACACGGGCCGCAGCAGATGATGATAGTAAAATGACATTAATAACAATAATTTTCTTAAAAAAACAGCCTCAACAACATTGCCTCAGCCTGATATTTGGCTAGACAAGTGAGAGTTTTTCACAACATTCTTTCTTCTTTCTTCTTAACTCCCATCAAATATCTCTCTTTGAAACTATTAGTTTATTTACTTATATCTTCTTAAAATTTTTCTTCTGAGTTTTGAAATATACAGGTATAATGTTTCTTAATGGACATTCTTGAGAGTATTACTTTTCTACCTATATTTTATATTTAAACTTCCAGCTCCTCTTCTACAAATATTCATTTGGGGAACCCAAGAAATTTGTATTTCTGTATCAAATTTGAGAGGTTTGCTTATTTAATCGCTCTTTTCAGGGAGCCCTTCAATTTTGATAACTTATTTTATCGTCATTTTTCTGTATAATAAACTTCTATTTCCATCTCTTTAATGTCCTTCTTTCCAAGTCATTTGTGTTCTATTTTGTTCACTGTGTCTTTATTTTAACAGTGACCTTATGCTTCAAGTTTTATTGTCCTACTATATAAATGTAGACTACAAATCTATCTTTAAGTTCTACTCTGTTTTTTCCTGTTTTAATACATATTTTTTATAATTATTCTGTTATATTTTCTGAATTAAATTTAATGTCTATTTTAACCCACAAATCATTTGTAAATATATTCTCCCCCTAACTCATCATATAGGATAGGCAGGAGAAGCAATATTTTTAATTTTTATGATTCCTGGGATATTATTATATTGTGGCTGAGAATATTGTCTGTATGGTATTAATTTTTACATTTGTTGAGATTTTCATTTTATCCTTGCACAATTACAATTTTAAAATAATCAGTTATGTATTTCAAAATAATGTTCATTTTCAGTTTTGAATACAGCTTTTATACATATTTATTATTCAAATATCCAATATTCTCTCTCTTCAGTTTTTCGGGCTATTTGTTCTGTGTTTCAGAGAAAAAAAACACTAAACCTCCTATGTTTGTAGTTTTGTCTGTTTCTCCTAGTTAGATCTTCTTTATGTCTTTCGATACTTTGTGATTAGGAGCTTTGAACTGGGAAGATTAAAAAATGAGTTAGGAGTTTATAGAGTAGTAGGAGAGATAGATGGTACACTTATAAACAATAAAACCTAAGGCCTAATGCAAGTGACATAGGACAAAGTAACAAAATGGTTTAAAACTGACAAGAAACAGGTCCATTTCTTTCTCTGAATCATCTTTATGTAATTTTTAAATAATTATGAAGAATGTGAGCCCTTTTCTATAGTCTGTAAAATATAGGACAATTTGTAGAGGGAGGATCTTTGCCTCCCTTTATTTGTTTCCTCTCCTCCCTTCCCTTACTAGCCCTGTCTCTGTCTTTATCTCTTTGTCACCCCGCCTTCAAGTCAACTCTTTTTTCTCCATTACCAGTTCCACCTTTTCTCTTAAATACTTCCATTTTTCTAGTCATCTTTATGTCTGTTTTACTTGGCCATAAAGTGGAACATGAAAATTCTTGTTTCTTTTATTTATTGAGTAAATCTTTTATTTACATTATTAAAAATAATACTCATTCAAATCAAACAGTTGTCACTCAGTATCTAAGCTGGGGATTGATTCCAGGACCCACACAGATACTAAAATTCATGGATGTACAAATCCCTTTTATAACCCAAGCACTTCCTTTTAAATACTTTAATCCATCTCTAGATTATTTATAATACCTAAACTATGTAAAAGCTATATAGATAGTTGTTATACTGTTTTATTTAGAGAATAGTGACAAAAAAGTCTATAAATGTCTGTATAGTGCAGACCTAATCCTACAGTTAACTATATAGCATATAACTTTAGTCTACAACTGCTTAAATCCACAAATGTAGACCCCACAGATGGAGGGTCAAGAGTACATAAGTTGAAGAAAAACAATGTACTGAACTTTCCTCTTCACACTCTAAGATGATCATCACAATTTTTATGTCTATAATAATTTCTCCCTGTAGTTTAGCAACTAATAGGGATTTTTTAATTATTCCTTTTACCTAATCCAAATTATTATTCCATTTTATTCCCATATATCTAATACACCATTTTTAATGGGAAGAAGAATTTATAACAACATCTCCTTTTACTGAAAAATTATGCAAAATTAAAATGATTCTTGAGTTTATTTTTAATTATACAACACTCAAAGCATATGTGTCTAATACTTTTCAAACATAAAAATTATTTTTTTCAATAGCAACAGAAGATTGAAACAGGAAAAGAAAGTGATCTAATTGTTGCAAGACCAAGCTACTAAAATGCAATGTTTAAATATCACAGAGGCACAAAACAAAAGGTTACCACTAAAATGTAAAACAGCATATTAAATACAAGTAATATAAACATCTTTGTGGTTGCCTTGTCTTTATAATAGCATGGCTATGATAGGTCCTTTGTTTAAGTTATAAATAACTTTGGTATTTATAGTTTTATCAAAGAGTAATTATGATATAAAGAAAACTTAATGTGCCTTCCTCTATAATTTCCATACCACCCGTATAATTTCCGAATTATATTGGGCATACACACACATACTTATACATACACACTGTCATTGTTCCCCACTATCAAGAGATTACATGAAAATACTATAGTCAGACTTCGGAGTAAGCCCTGCAAGGCTGCTTGAGGGATACTTTGTGTTGCATTTTGTGCAGTTTTTTGTCAAGGTGATTTCTATGGTAACCCCTGTTTGCATTCTTTCAAATGCTGGTAAAATTTGACATATTTGATTAAATATTGATAGCAATGTTTCATCACCCTTAAGCCCACTTGGGTATTCTTCATTTTATCTACTGACTAAGACCATTTTCTTGTAATATCAAGAAATCAAGTTTTTTACTTTTAAAATGTTAATTAGATTTTTATAGTTCTGCTCTTCATCTCGATTACTACAAACATTTTATTTACAATTCCATAATGTTCTCATTAATATGCTATGGAAATTTGCCATAGTGCACAGAAGTTAGCTTAATAACAAGCTTCAGAAATATATCCTTAAAGACATCTGTGAAACATCTGTAGAATTGTAATGAAGCGAAATAACTTTTCAGCAAATGAGATAATGAGCAGATGATACTTAAGGTCAGCATTTTTTATGACCATGGCCTGTCTTCTAGTGCAACTATTCCATATATTTAACAGCACCAAAACCACTACCTACTAATGATTATTTGTCATATTCCAGGCTCATTAAAAGTGATACACATATAGCCCAAAAAAGTCTAAGTGTCTAAAATAATAGACACAATCATGACATTTATTGACAAACATGTTTTTCAAAGATATGTCATAGATTTCTACCCATATCTCATTCATTCTTGTTTATGTAAATATTTATTTCTCATTTTACAGAAAACAGAGATGCTAAAAGGCAAATTCCTTGATCATATTCATATAAAACATAGAAAGTGACAGTGGTATTTCAAGTTACATCAAAACAGACATACAATTAAATATAAACTGCTGCCTAAGAGCTTCTTAGTGGAAATATCCCTGAGTTTGAAGTGAGAAGGTTATTTCTGTTACCTTGGGCAAGTCATTTAATTTATCAGAATCTCATCACTTTTTTATTTTGTAAGGAGGCTAAAAGTAGTCACCTTAAAGTTTCCAATAAGAAATATTTTATTCACTTAATTTCCACAAAAGCTAGAAAAATCACAGTGTGTATGATTAAACAGAACCTAAATAAAAGAGAGGTAGATGGAAACATGTGGTGCTTTGCAAACTGTAAAACTCTATGTATTGACATTATTATTTTATGCACATCTTCTCATTTGCAGAAAAAACCCAAGATAGAGAGAGACATAATGTGTTTTCTTTGACTGATGAAACAGACTACACAAAACTTGATGCTTAACACCACACAATTTTATTACCTTACAGTGCTGTAGGTTAGACATTCAACATAGTTCTCACTAGGCTGAAATTAAGGTGTTAGCAAAGAACTACAATTCTTTCTGGAGACTCTAGGGTGAAATCCTTTTCTTTCCCTTTTCTAACTTCTAAAGTCACTCACACTTCTCAGTTCCTTGCCCTCTTCCTCCATCTTCAAAACAGCAATGTTGCACCATTTTATGACAAAAATAATCAACAAACAAGGAAAAAGAAATGCCTCCAATATAATAAAGGCCATATATTAAAAATCTATTAACAAAGATTATATTGAATCATAAAAAAACTGCAAGCTTTTTCACTAAGATCAGAAACACTTTCACCTCTTCTATTCAGTTTAAGCCTGGAAGTCCTACCTAGGGTAATTAAGCAAGAAACAATAAATAAAAGGAATAAAAGGATAAATAAATAAATAAAAGGAATCAAAATTGGAAAGAAACAAAAATATCTCTACTTGTAGTTGACATAATCTATACATAGAAAACCCTAAAGATCACAGAGAGAGAGAATTAATAAACAAATTCAGCAAAGTTTCAGAATACAAAATCAACACACAAAACTCAGTTTTGTTTCTATACATCAACAACAATCCAAAAAGAATATTAAGAAAACAACCTTATTTACAATAGCATCAAAAGAATAAAATACATAGAAATAAACTTAACCAAAGAGGTTAAAGATTTAAACACTAGAAAATGCAAAAAATTGCTGCAAGAAACTAAAGAAGACAGAAATTAACGGAAAGGCATCTTATACAAGGTCTGGAAAAGTAACATTATTAAAATGCCCATATTACCCAAAGCAATGTACAGATTCAATACAGTATCTCTCAAAATTCCAATGGCACTGGTTGCAAAAATATAACATTAAAAAAAATTTTTAAACACTAAAATTCATCTGGAAATCAAAGGACCCTGAATAGCCTAAACAATATCTTTATCCAAGAAAACCAGAGTTGGAACCTCATACGTCCTGATTTCAAAACTTAGTACAAAGCTACTGTCTTAGTTTGTTCTCTTGCTATAACAAATATCACAGACTGGGTGGTTTAAACTGAAATTTCTCTCTCACAGTTCTAGAGATTGAAAAGTCTCAGATCAAGAGCAGGCCACCGATTCAGTTCCTGGTGTGTGCTCTCTTTACAGTTCGCAGATGAAGGCCCTCTCCTTACAGGCTCACGTGACCTCTTCTCTGTGCACATGTGGAGAAAAAAAAGCTCTGGAAACTCTTCTTGTAAGAGCACCAACTGAAGGTTTGAAACCTCAGGAGGTTCCCAGGTGGTAACTGAAACTGGCCAGTGTTGATCCCTGCACACAGAGGCCCAGGAGAGACCTTGGGAAAGGGAAGGCCTCTCCAGACAGGTAGGTGGCATCAACGCCGTTGGGGAAGACAAGCAAAAGAACAAGATGGCCTGTTGACTCAGGAGGCAGACTTGGGAAATCTGAGGCTTTTCAGCCCCTGACTCATGGAATGTGTATTACAAGAACTGCTCCTAGGATGCAGCCTTGAGAAAATCTGTACAGTGTTGAGATTATCTGGAGTACACACGTGACTGAACACCTCTATAAAACTTTTTTGAGATTTGGCAAGTTTGTTGTGACAAACTACTAGTCTTGCAGCTGCCCAAGACAAAGACTTGTAAATTCCCTAGTGAATTAAAACTGTTACCTACCAGTCTGGAGTGGCTTTTCTCCTTTGTTCTCTCTCTTACCTGTATCTTTCTGCCCTCTGACTAGGAGGACTAGTTTCAAGTTACCCTGGGATCCTGCTCCAACCACAGGACATTAACTGCTGAGGCTGTGTCCTTGAAAACATCTGCCTCTGTGGGAATGGAGGGAAAAATGTACATTGCAAGGATAGGAGAAAGAGAGAGGAGTCTCCAATTATGGTCAGTCCTCGGGTCAACCAGTGGTCATATCCTCTCCATCTCCATCAACACTCCAGCCCTCCTGCCAGCTCCTGCAATCTTACTGACGCCCCTCCTCTGCAAAGTGCCCAGAGTGAGCAGTGAGAGTATTCACTAGCATGGGCGTGGCTTGTTTGTAGGCTATGTTGTTGCATTGGAGGCAAATATAACAGTGACAATATAGGTACATACAAGAGAAAGCACGATTAAACAATGATTCCCAATACAAACATCCATTTTTTCCAACCAAGAGCTGCATGACTTATTAAGTTCCCTAGGCTAGGGATCTGATCACTCAGTGCTCTCGCTCATGTGATTTAACAAAGAGGTTACATTAGCAGACTCCTTAGGTATAAACCCACAACATTCTGTTTGGATAATGGCACAAGTGCCTCCTTAAGAGGCAGTGTAATGTCCAAAGCCATACTATTTTGGAGGACAGCTTTGCATACCAGAGATAGTTCAGAAAAGACAGGCTTTGCCAACTACCACGTAAGGCTTGACGGGTAAATTAGGTAGGGCTTCGTGTGTGTTATAAACAGGTTTCTGGATCATTATTGGCAATATAAGATAAATTAGTAGTGCTGGTCCTTGTTTTTTTTTCCTTAATGAGGTACTTTAGGGTACCTCAACCCACTTCCTGGAGCTATGATTCCCATTATGGCAATCCTAACAAGACAGAGAAGGGTAGCCACCCACATAACCAACAGTTGGGTTGATTCCTTTGAGGGGTATATGAGTAGGCCCACTGTAGACAGGCATTTCCAACAGGTCCCCATCCTGTGAGTGGACAGCACAGCAGCAACAGAAGTCTACGGTTGGAGACATATTTAGTAAGGGTTTATGTGGGAAGGTGTTCCCCTCCTATTACAACTACACTTGTGGCCTGATCCTTACATGTTAATGTAGCTATAAATTTGGTATTTGAAGTGGTGGTGACCAACATACATGCCGGCAGGGTGAGGTAGCATTATCAGACATGAGGAGATGGACCGGGAACAGGATATACTAGATCAGGGTCCCCAGCCTCTCCCCTCTTCCATTCCAGGTATAGTGTTGTTTCCACAGGTCCGTTTTGCAGCAAGACATGGATTCCCACTAGGGAATTACAGCACTCCTTCACCCAGGGGTATGGAGGAATTCACCCATCTCAGCTGGATATTGTATTGTAAATGCCAATATATAATGATGGAGTTTGTCATTCTCAGCAGCACAGCCCATGAATCCACAGTGAGAGTCCACGAAATGGAGGTTTCCCAAGACTTCACACCGTTATGGCACTGAGTATCTCTACAGGAGTCCCCAGTCTAACATACGGAGCAACAGACTCAGCTGGCTGATGATGTAAAAATAATAGTCTGGGCTAGTACTTTGGTTCATCTGAATTAGGTGGTTTTACCTGTTAGTAATTCAATCTGTTGCTTTAATATTCCATTCTTCCTTCTACCAACCCCGTTGCTTGTGGATAATGGAGAGATGGAAACTCAATTTAATGTTATATCTTTTTGCCCAGTCTTGTGCATCACGATCTTTGAAATATGACCCCCTCAATCACTGTCTATTTATTGAGGGCATCCATACATGATACTTAGCTTCTCTAATCCCCTAGTGGTGGTAACCTGGCTTATGCAGCAACTGGAGAAAACCTTGGGTTGGGCCACATGCAGTGATCTCATAAACTGAGACATATTTAGAATCCTCACTCAGAGGAAAAGGACTGATAAAATCGATGTTCCAGTCCCCAATGGTTAGAAATTCTAGTAGATAGCCATAAACTCCTTGGGAAGTTAACTTGAGTTTCACTTAGAATATACAGGGCACGCAATTACTATATTAACCAAGTCACTGTATTTCAAGGCAATCCAACATCCTTGGCAATATGCCATCGCACCCAGTGCTGTGGTGGCCACTCTTTCTGTGCAGCTGCTCTGCTGCACCCACTGAGGGATCGGTTGCTAGGGCTAGTATCTAGTGCCCAAGCTAAGGAATTATTTTTCCTAATTGACAGGGGGAGACAGTGCCCTGAGCAAGATGGAAGTAAGGACTACCTCAGTCTTCTACAGGCAAACTCAAATCTCTTTCCAGCTACCCTAATTTCACAAAGGTTCACTCATGTTCGTCTACCCCTCAGCTTCCCCGTGTTCAAGCCATAGAGTTAATCCCTTTGGAACAGATGGTCAGAACAAAGGTTCAAGGCCAGAGCCCGTGAGTGATCATCAGACAAACCACTTGGAGTTCGGCCCACTGGCTGCCACGGCTCACTCCTGTGTTCACCTAGATCATGTCTGTGTTGGGCTAACTAGGGACTGCAGTCCGTATGGATGGGTTTTTCTGACTAAAGCCAGGTAAACACTGGCATCAATATCAGAAAATATTCCACCCTTCCCTCCTTCAGGCTGCAGGGACCATCACAGAAAAAGGCGTGGGGGCAACTGGAGGATCTAACATACTCCACAGGGTCTAGAAGCAGTGGGCTGACAGACAGGTGTTCCACTTTTACCTGTCTTACTTTAATCTATTCGCCTTCAATATAAAGATAATAAAATGACTGACAAAGAAGCAACAATAGTTTCCTACATTTTCAATCACTTATTCTTTTCTCAATAAACAAATCCAAGCATAAAAAAGATATTTCCTTTACAAATGAGCAGGATATTTCCAGTTTAGACATATCTGTCCAAAAGTGTGTCTTCATCCCACCATCACCTCTTCCTCCCTATTCTATCATACAAATTCTAAGCTTACATTGTTCAATACCACAACTACTAGTGTGGCTATTTCAACTTAATTTAATCAAAATTTAATAAAAGAAAAATTTAAATTCTCAATCACACTAACAACATTTCAAAGATTCCATAGCCACAGTTGGCTACTCATTAAATAGCGCAAATATAGAATATTTTCATCATCTCAGAAAGCTTTGTAGGTCTATAATAAAATGTACATGATACATTTTCTACATATAACATGCATGTAAACACTACACAAATTCATAATACTACTTCATATAATTGGCTTTAGCTCTTTGGTTTGCCTGTCATTTTTTTGATGTGTCATATTTCTCACCTTTAAATAACTGTTTAATTTCAGAGCTCATTTATCTATGATTATTAATGGAAATAAAGATTAAGTCAAATTGTTGAGATATGACAAATCAATTCATAGCATTTTTTTTTCTTTAAAAACTGAAAAGTATAAGTATCTAAATATGATGATAATAGGAAATGAGAATAGCTCAGGAGGTTTTCAGTCCTTACTTCCTTTGCAAGAATTTTAAGACAGGCAACATATCTATACTTCCCACCGGGTTTTCAGAGACCATAGACCCCATAAAGAAGTGGGAAAATCTGATGGTCCAGAAAGTTGCCAAAGGGACAAGATAAAAACCAAGTGCCTTGGGACTCTGAGGTCTCAATTAAAGTTGCTAAAACTAGGTTGGGAACTCATGTATCTTAGCAGCTCCAGATAGATCAGGAATAAAACAATATTCCCATCCTCACATACTCCTTTCTAAAGTCAAGGGGCTAATACTTACATGCTCAAAGACTTAATGGGCCCATAAGGATTACATGATGGGGCTACAGGACACTGACCCCCCTTTCATGTTCTATTTTTAATTTCTTCATTTTTCCAATTTAATGCGAAACTAAATTTCTAGCTATCAGATATTGTCTTTGATTTCCTAACTATTGAACTGAATGATAATGGATTATTCAAAGATAAATTCCATACTTGCCCCATGAAGTTCAGTCAGTATTATTTTTATCAAGAGATAATGGCTCATTTTCGATTTCCTTCTACAACAAAGGTTTCTGAATATTCTCTAAGGAGCATGTCTATCATCATTGGAAAGAAGTGAAGAATGGTGATAATGCCAAGAGGAGTAAAATAGCATTACTTAAATAATTCACCTTTATGTCATGTACCCAAACTAGCACAAAAGAAGACACAGACAACAAAGACCAGGATGATACTTCCATTACTAGTTGGTGAGAATTTCATCTCAAATTTCTGTGAAAGACTTTTATCTCTCCCAATCCCACCTTCTCCCCCACTCCACCTTCCCCCACCACCAACTGACCCAATTTAATGCTGCACAATCAGGGTAACTCAGCAGGAGATACAGAAGGCAGAGAAACAGATTAGTGTTCTTTCTAAGGGAAAGAAAAAACTAGAAGAACCTGGAGCTGAAGTTTTAAAGTTGAGGGAAAAAGATTTTAAAGTTAAGGAGAATAAAATAAAGGAATATTAGAAATAGAGGTCAGAACATCCGTTTTCCTTTTTGTATCAAGGAAGAAAACATTTCTGTGATTGTGTGTGTGTGTGTGTGTGTGTGTGATATTTACACACACAGAATTTGAGTTAATTATGAGTTACCCATGCTGCACTAATAATAGCCAACACAAATTCAGGGCTTACTATTTGCTGGCACTATATTTAGCATTTTAAATGGATTAATGGATTAAAATCTCACATAAACCCTTGGACCTGGCATCAAAATTTCTTAGAACTATTGTTAAAAAATAGCTTCCTGATACCCATTCCAGACTAACTAAATCAGAATATGTGCAAATGAGAATCAGAAATTTACATTTTTACAAACTCTCCAAATGCTTAAATTATATACATATATATGTAAGTTACATATATGTAAAAGTTTACAGTACTTAAGAGACTATATATGGTAGACCACAAAAGCATAGTCATTAAAGGCAGGACACCTGGGTTCATATTTCCACTCTATTACTCACTCACTATTTCTGTAACTTGAACAAGTTACTTAAACTCTCTGTGGCTCTCTGCTTCCACAGATGCATTATTTAATTGATTTAATGAACATTTGCATGTTTGCAGGTATAGCAGCACTGGTAGAGAATTTGTTTTTCACATTTATAGGGAAGGCCAAAGGATGGTCAAAAGGACAGAGCAATACAATAACCAAAAACAAACAATAACCAAAACAACAAAGTATGCTACATCATGAAAAACTTGATTTCAGCACTAGAAGGAAATGATCTGATTTCTTCATCTCAACTGAGGCACAGGAGGAAACCCTGTACCTCTGGGTTCTTCATGGGCTTGTTACGAAAGCGAATTAATATCAGACAGATTTGTAGGAGAAAAAGAGAACTCTAATTATATTAGAATGTTATTAAATATGAAATTATATGTCTGGAAATTCTAGAGTAACTGAGACAGTCTGAGGGGTTGTATTCCTGACTAAAGAAAGAGATGAGGACCTGGGGTGTCAAGGAGAGAGGAAGGGGGTCTCACATGCCCAGGAGAGGGTGACTACTATGACAAAAGCGGATGCTCTATATGTTTGCCCTGTTATCATATAAGTTTCTCCAATAAAAAGATTATTTCTGGAAATGCCCCTAAATCTGAATATCTTTATTCTTTAAGGTAATGCTAACTTTTCCTAAGACTTGCTGGACCTCAGCTGACCTCTGTGCTACACTCCAAGGTGACATGTATTGGGGAAAAAAACGTCTATTCTAAGATCCTAGAAAAAATTTATATGGACATTCTGGGGGAAGGTCTATCTTTCAATTCTCTCTGAAATGTATTTCTTACCTTCCCACTCAGTTATTCCTAGGGAATCACAATATGTTGTATATTATCCTCTCTCATATTCTGACACTTGTTTATTCTGTTTTACTCCTGCTACAGAACTTCTGGGAAGATTGAGATGCAGGGTGGAAGCACAAGATGAAAAAGAGAGACAGATAAGAATTCAAAAGAAATACCTGGGTAGCAAATTACTTCAATGTATACAAAAAGCATCGAGTTTAAAGAGTCTATTAAACCAACACTTATCTATAATAACCAACACTTAGCTATAATAAAATGGAAAGTAAGATTTGCCACAAAATACAGATAATCAGCCCAGAGACAGGATGGAGATTTGATTGTCAAATAACTCTGAATGAGATCCTGCTTAGTATAAGAAATTCAGTCTGTTTGAGTTCCTGAATTTTGAAGGTTGCAGAGGGAAAGCATGAAGATATTCAATACTTGAAAAACAATGTTTATTGAATAATGCCAGAGGACTGTTTTCTCCGAATAACTTTTATTATTAAAAAGAAAAGTCAAGCATGTGCCCAGAGTCAGTAGAAACGCAAAGGACACACCTGGACACTCTAAAAAATCTTCAGATTGTCCAACAGTATTGCATACTTCTCTCTTCAACAGAGCTGCTTATTTTGAAAAATTAAAAGAAAAGAGCAAAGTGTTAGAAAAGCGGGAGTTCAAACAAAGAGCTCTGCTTCTGCATCTGCTAAAAGAATCTCCTCACACAAAAGGTTTGCAGAGACTTCCTCAGAATAAGACATGGTTTCTAAAATATAAGTTCTACAAGGGCAGGAACTTCCTGTATTATTTATTTACTCATATATATCCCCAGATTTCAAAGCAGTGGCTGGCACAGAAAAGGAATTCAATAATTGGTAAATTGTTGAATTGACACTGTAGATCATGAACTTATGCAATTGTTCTTAAACAATTCAGTCGCACATATTAACTCCTGAGTTATCAGTATAGAAAAAAAAAAACATGTCCTCCATCTAATCAACCTCCTATCGCAAGCTTGTAAGAGAAGTTAGAAATGGTTAAGATTTAGTTAAGTCATCTTTTCCCAAGTAGACATATAAATGTCTAAAAGGTATATGAAAAGCTGATTGACATCACTAATTATCAGGGAAATGTAAATCCAAACAACAACAAGTTATCACCTCACAAATGTTAGGATGAACACTATCAAAACATTTTTAAATAAAGTAACAAGGTGGAAAAAGTTGAATAAAAGAGTCATTATGCACTGTAAGTATGGGAATGCAAGTATGCATAGCCATTTTGGAAAGCAATGTGGAGTTGCCTCAAAAAATTAAATACAGATCTAGCAATTTCACTTGTGGAGATTTATCCAAAGGAATTATAATCAGGATCTCAAAGTGACATTTGCTCTCACTTTTCTTTAAGTGCATTACTCACAATAGTCAAGATAAATATCAAAGATAAAGATATAAAATATGAAAGATATTTAGTCAAATTAAACATCTATCAACAGATAAATGGATTTAAAAATGTGGTATATACATATAATGAAACACTATTCAGTCATAAAAATCCAAAATAGTCAAACTCATGGAAACAGAAAGTAGAATGCCAGAGGCTGTCAGGATGGGGAAATGGAAAGCTGATAGTCAAAGGCCAATGGTTTTACTTACACAAGATAAATTCTAAGATCTACTATATACCATTGTAACCAAAGCTAATAGTTCTATATTGTATTCTAAAAATTTACTAAGAGAATAGACAGCATTTTAAGTGTTCTAACCACATACAAAGACACACACATACACACACAAAAAAAAAAAATAATAGTAATAAAGAGGGCAGGAAGAAATTCTGGGAGATGATAGATGTTTGTAACTTGGATGGTGAGGTTCCTTTCGCTGGTATATACTTATCCTCAAACCCATTGACTTGTACCATTAAAAGCATACAATGTTTTACATGTCTGTCATGCTTCAATAAAGTGTTTTCAATGTTTTTAATTAGTTTAATCACAACTGAACATCTAAGCCTATTGCTCAATGTAAGTAACTTGAAATTTCTCAAAAGAAGAAAAACCATTGAAATCAGTATGGGGATGGGAGGTGGGAGAGTTTAGGACTCCATTGCCTTTGGCGATGATGAATTGCTCACTGGTGCTCTCACTGTTGGCCATCAGCAAACACTCTAATGTACCCTGTGAGCTATGTGACTGAACAAAAAGATGAAAGGGAATACGAAGAACAGCAGAGTATGTTGTTCTCTCATTTTGCCCACCCTGATTTCTTCTCAATCTTTAGCTATTTTTTGACTCACTCTGAACAGGACAGTAACCAAACAAGTGACCCAAGAAGCCAGTGGAATTACCCCAACCCCCACTCCCCAACCAGAAGTTCCCAAAACAAAGTAAGAGTCTGGCAATAAATCAACCTGAAATTGCAGACAGGGCTCTGGGCCAGTTTCGCCTCAGGATGGGATGAAACACTCTGCGAAGTACTCTCCTTTTACCATGCAGCCCCCTTCCTTCCATTTACTGAAAGCTCCATCTAAATCCAATCATAAAAACACGCTACAGGACCTTCAGGAAAGGCCACATTTTCCAGGGAACATTCACCATCTCAGAGAGTGTGTCTTTAACAAACCCAGTGCTTATTATTTGCCTAAAATGTGTGCTGATAATTAAGCACTTTGCATCTGAGCTGAAAGATTTCATCTAAGGTTTATTTACCCATGGATTGATAGAACTGCTTTGTAGCATCCTTACATAGGATGGCTCTGGAATACAAATGAAAGCTGGTGGGAGAAAAGGGAGCCTCACTGGCTGGTGGAGCTGCAGGCTTCACCTCCTGCTGCTGAGCAGGAGCTGGCAAGATCTAAACTAATCAAAGAAGGGCCAAAAGGGGTGGTTTGGAGCTAACCCTTATATTCTGATTTAATCCGAACACTGTAATGCCAAAGCAAAACTGAACCTGCAAAATTAAGGAAGCATACGGTAGGCGTAAGACTGAACTGCTGGGTTAGTCTTTTGAAAATTCCCTCCTGAAAGAGAACAAAGGAGATGAAAAGGATGCTGAGATTTAGAACTACAGCAGGTGCCTGGACTCCACACCAAAGCCCTCCTGCTCCAGGGGTCAATTTCTAAATGATAATGTGGCTAAACCACGACTTCTGAGTTTGCCATGGATATGCCTGATGGAACAATGAGGGGGATTCAACATCTGTAATTTTTTTGTTAAGAATAAAAAGCCACAGAAATGGAGGTTTTGTCAAAAACCACAAGCCGTTCTGTTTGGCCATCCGAGCACCGCCTGCTCGAGGTTTATCATCGCTGCTGAACAAGTACACAGACTGCGGCTGAATGAAGAGTCTGAAGCTCTCTGGTTTACGACTGGGTTAGAAAGCTTTGCGATAGGACCCTGGCCAGCAGCTGTTATCTTTATTGTGCAGAATGACTGAGTTGGACTTCTGGATCAGTGGGTTGAGGTGATACTTTTGCAAAGAAGCAAATGGTACTGTCAGCGTGGAGGGAAAGAAGTCTCAGCAGCTTAAGTGTTAAGATATGAAGCAGTGGAGGGGAGGGAGAAGGAGATGCTTGTCAAGTGATGCAGATAATGGAGAAAGATAAGCCTTAGATCATAAATCAGCTTGCCGCTACCACCTATGGCTTTGAAAGGGCACCGTTGTTTCTTACTGTATTACCAGCTCATTAATACCAGTCGGCAGTCATTACAGGTGGTAGGAGAGAACATAATTTACATATTAACTAGTGAATCGTGGATTCCTCAGCATTCCTGTTCACAAACGTATGCCTTTCTAAAACACTTCAAGGGCACAGTTCGGGTTCACAGTGATACATTAAAGTTTTCTTCCGTCTATAAAAAAGGATGCTTGTTAAAAGTTATGATTGCAGTACAATTGCAGAGGCTATTTCACTGGGTGAACCCGTGAACCCCTTGTCTGAAATGTAAGTGGGAACATTTCCAACATGAATGATTATTTCCACTGACGTTCTGATTAAGTTAATGGACACAATTTAGATGAAGGGCTGAACTTGAAAGTTCTCAGTAGGGGTGGGTATGAATAATATTAACTTTCGTAGTACAAAACCAGAAAATCAATTAATTGTACTATCATCATAAATAAAATTATATTGATACAATTCATAACAATTTTGAAAAGTGTTATGACTACCAGGATGGCTGGGTGACTTTTCAAGCTCCACATTCTTGGTTGTCTTGAACCACCATGGGTGGCTAGCAGGGTGGAAAGAGGCCAGGCTAGGAGAAGAGTTGGCTGATAAACCTGAGTAAATAGGGCCTGTGGTTGCACAGGTAGGTAGAGTTAGTTAGATATGTGTGTGAATGAATGTTTTCCTAAAAAAAAAAATTCCAATGATAAACTCCTCGGCACGTGGCACAGCAAAATGACACGCTAGTAGGTCTCTGTGGGAGGAATCAGCTCAGCAGGTCCTCCCATCTTCCAAAAGCAGATTTATCCCAACATCTGCAAGACACTCAGAGGACTGCCCGTGGAGCACACTGTATACCTGAGAAAAATATGCCGGGAGCTCAGCATCCATGAGCCTTGTTTAGGACCATATGGGAGAATTTTTTAATATATTTTTTTCATCATTAGAAAAACATTATTTTAGAGTCGTACACTACTCAAGATTGTGAAAATAGGAAAAATACCTATGATTCTAACATACAACCACAGCTAACCTTTTGGCGATTGTTTTCAAGCCTTTTTTTCCCTGCTTAGAAGGTAAACAACCACACATGGTTGTTTATATTTCCAGGAACATTGATGAAATTATATATGCTATAGTATTCTATTTTCAGTGCAAAGTATGGAAGACGTAACAACATATTTGTTTTAATGAACAAAATCAAAGAACTTTTTAGTATTGGGGAAATTCTCCATTTGTGTAATCACTGCATTTTGGTTACTACAACTGTAAGATTAATGAATGCCAGATGATTATTTACAGTAGGTCATTAACTGTAAGCCACTCATGGAGGAGAATTTTATAAATATTTTAACTGTTATTGGGGGGTATTACCAGAGTCCACTTTTTTCCACACCCTAAACACATATGCTTACTTATTAATCCAATATCAAGAATCCCATTTCTGCATCCCTTTACAGAAGACAAGCTGCCTATTCCTCTCTCCCTGTGCTCCAATGTTGAATAAACTTTCTATCACAGAAAGCTAGCTACATAGCAGAGTAAACATCTAATTACAAAGTATCTGGTCTTCATCATGTGAGTCACTCTGTCCCCATCATGTAAGTGCTCCTCTTCTCTCCTTGAAGCTCCAGACCCCTATCTCATTTCTTAACTCAGGATATATAACTCCCATTTAATCTCACTGTCTTTGAAATCCACATTGATGTCAATTCCCCATAGCATGTAATTAAATTTGGGGGTTTTTTCTTCTGCGAATCTATTTAATGTTTATTTGATTGCCCAAGAAGAATCTAGAGGAGTAGAGGAAAATTTCCTCTCCACTCCTACACTGCATTGTCTCCACATTGCATTCCATTGCTTTGAACCACCGTGCACTGAAAGTTCAGTCAAGTCTTGTACTAGGCTCAAAGACTGTCAAATGAGAATCAACATCTCCTTGCTTTTTCTTGAATTTTAGAAGGACTTTCGAATACGTTTGAAGAATAGGATCTTAGTCTAGTTTTAAGGACTGGTGAGTTCCTTCATTTGATTTCAGGAATTTATCCAAATTTTAATTGACTAGGTACATTGTTGAGGATATATCAGAAAAAAGTTATCTCACACATACAGTTATTATGTCCCTAGGATTTGAAATAAAAACATGAACTCTGAAATACCTATTAAACCTCTAGAATACTCAGAAAGGAACATGTTCTTTTGAAATTTGGTTCTGTGATGGAGCAACCTACTTAACCAGCTCTTCTTGAAGTTTAAAGCTGGTGTATTTTCATTTAAGTTCAACTGACACAAACATCTGTGTTCATACCTAACGGAATTCTTCTACTTAGGACATTACAAAGGAAACAGGTGAACAAATGATTCAGGTTAGTTGGATCCATGTGCAATGAAAATTATGCTTAATTGACTATAAAATTAAAATAAAATAAATATGTGAGTATAAAATCGATTATCTCTTCTCTAGAAGGTCAGGTCTTCCTGCTAATTTGGATATTTCAGATAAAAATAGAACATTGACTAACTATATTCTTAACTCAGAACTAAGGGAATAATTAATTCCATACCTTAAGACTTTTTATAATCCCATTCCTCGATATAAATATGTAAATATACATATATATAAATATGTGTGCATATATCATGGTACACACACATATATACAAATATATAAATACATACTTTTTTTTTTTTTTTTTAACCCAGTAAATCATTCTGGCAGAATGATTCTGGCAGATTCTGGCAAATTATTCTGGCAGAACATTTGAAGAATTTTTTTGCTCATTTAGAAAATTGACAAACCTCTTAAAAGTGATAGGAAATACATTAATATTTGGTAAGGAATTCTATTGTTAGAGATAGGCGAATTTGACCTTTTCATGGCTTATGGCATTTAAAGAATTTTTCTGAAGCCATATAGGTGTAAATGAGTCCAACTGATTTTAAAAATCAAGTCGGTATGAAGCTGAAAACCTTGCTTTTTTCACACATCAAATTCCTTAAGAAAGGCAATTCTCTTTCCTCAATCCCACACCAAAAATATGCATCATATTTTTATATTTCTATTACTTACACATGTGTGTACAGAGAGAGAGAGAGAGAGAGAGAGAGAGAGAGAGAGGAGAAAGAAAGCTCTAAGGTTCAATTTTTTTCTCTTATCATGTTATAGGCTTTAGAAAGGTCTCTTTTAATCTTCTAATACTCTGCAAAACATTGGTCACTAGTCAATTTTTGTGAATAAAAGATGAGTGTCTTTGTCAACTTCTATAAACAATGTTGTCTATAGCAAGCATTATGAACTCAATGATGGTTATGAGATTCGATTTATAGAACTGGAGACTAGGGAATAAGGAAAGAGAATAAGAGAAGATTAAAGAAGACTAACAAATCCCTGGTTGATTGGTTGCTTGGTTGCTTGGTTGCTTGGTTGCTTTGTTATCACACCCATCTCATCCCCACCGCTGGCTCACGTTCGCCCTGCCTTGTTTTTGTTTTGTGGTACCACTGAAACAGGAGAATTGCTAAAACAGAGCAAATTTGGAGGGTAAGTAGATATGGTTTGGTGAGAGTGAGACATCTAGCTGGAAATAGTTGAATAATGGGAATTATTATAGAAAAATTGTGTGTATGTGTGTGTGTGTGTGTGTATGTGTGTGTGTGTGTAAAGATCATAAACTTAATTGACAAGTCCATTTTACTAAGGGGAAAGAATTCACTAATTTGCTTAGCTGATTTTGAGTGTCTTTCAACCATTAATTTAACCATTCTTTTAAAATTAATTACCCAGGTTCACTAATAATCAATTACCCCTTCCATAACTCCTGTACTCTGACATCATGGATATGGTAGTGGAGTGTTCACGTGACTTCATGGCAAGAGAATGAAGAAAGTCCTCAGATTCATAGGACATTCACTATCTTCAAAGTCAAGAGAGCAAATGACCAGTCAGTTGGCCTCTGAAGTATGGTAGGTCAAGTTCTGAATATTTATGTTTTCTGTCTACACCTCTTATTTATGTCATTGATTTCTTGTCTGGTTCCTCTCTTGGTTTAGTCAGAGGCTGGTGACGCCCCCAACCACCGCTTCTCTGCTGAGGTTCTCTTCTTGTAGTTTCATGGCTATGAATGCCCCTGAGTCACATCCCTTTTCTCCATGTGGCCTTTCATACTCAGAGTGGTCCATTCCCAGCCTCTGCTATTGACCCACAATAGCAGGCCCCAGCTCTCAACTCATCTGCACCTAAGGACAGTTTAGTAAAGCTAAAAAAGACTCTTCTTCTTGTTGGATCCTGGGACTCTGCCTGTTTGTGTGGAGGTCACTAACCTGTCATCGTAGGCCTACTTTACATATAAGTCTTCCTAAAGTTCTCAATAGGATGGCACAAGCCTGTCTGACCTGGCTGATCAACTCTCTTGCTTTAAGTCTGTGGTTAAAAGGGCAGAACACACATTGGACAATTTTGTTTTTTTTCTTTCTGTTTGCTCATCTTTGCTTATTAAGTCCAAAGAGCAGAAGAAGTACTTAAAATTTTTAATTTTCTTTAAAAAAAAAAACTTCCTCTGTGAGACCTTCCGCAGCTGCATTAGATAGACCATGGAGAGAATGTTTTGAGTCCTTAAGGTTTGACCTTTTGTGTGTTAAATGGGGAACTTAAGACATTTAGCAAATGCATCCTTCCTACATATAACTTGGCTTTCAAGCCCATTTTCATACAAATACATTAAGTACCAGTTCTTTTCTTTCCAAAAGTCCACAGAAGTAAGCTGTTACTCCATTTACAATTAAAAACATATGGAGAAGATTGAGTGGCTTTCATTATTAAAGAAATGGTTTCAGCATAACCAAACTTCATGTTTTAATGGTGAAAATCAAAATGCCTTAGTTTAGTGTTGTAAAATATTGTCTTTATTGGCATATAAATTTGGGATCATAACTGAATAAGCAGTATTAATGGGATCTAACAGAAAAGAGAGATGAAAAGTGTTGAGGCAGATACTGAAAAACATCAACATTTTAACACAAAATGGTAGAAGAAAGGTCAAATTATTTAAAACAAAATAAAGTTGATGGAAAAGAAAAAAGGAAAAAGTAGTAAACTGGAATCATGAAAAGTTCCTAAAGGTCAACAATGCTACATGCTATACAAGGTCAGTAATGAAATCTGTCCACTGGGTCTGAAAATTAAGAAGTCATGGCCGGTTTAGCAAGAATACCTCTGATGAAGCAGTGAGGTCAGAAAATATTCAATAGGACAAAGAATTTAAAGAAAAGTAAAAAAGTTAATAAAGTAAGCTTTTTTCTAGAAAAATAGTTGCCTAAGGAAAAATTAATGTAGTAGAAGAGAATGTAAGCAGTCTTAGGGACATTATTTTTAAACAGGAAAACAACCTCAAAACACTGAAGATATATTTCTCCTATACATTATCAGTTATCAAAGCCCTGCTATATTCATATACTCAATCAGAGGCCCAGAAAAGTGCAGTTTCTATCACCTGGGCTCTTAGAGAATTCAACCATCAATGAAACTAATCACCACCACTTACTTGTTATTGGCCAAAGCAAATCACATGATCATACACAATTTCAAGGGTAACAGAGAAACACAATGATATGATGTGAATGAATAGAAAATATCACTACTTCTGAATACATCTATTAACAACTATGTGCAAGAATAAAATGAATAACAAAACAAGTAAATCAGGAGAGAGGGAAAAGTGGAAAATAGACCAGAGACTTGGATTTATTAAAAGAACATGGTCTTAGAAAGAGGGAGAAACTGTAAAGCATGAGATGATATGATCGTCTTTGTGGAAGACTCCTGGTTTTTAGAGATGGGATAGAAGGAATGAGTATGGTCATGAATGGAGATGGGCTGTGTCATTCATAGTTGCTAACCTTTGGTTTTTTATATGAAATAGGAGACAAATTAATGTCTGGCTATCGAAGCATTATGGTTATACTAGTACTCATAAATTTGATGCAAGTTTAGAAGATTGCTCTTGTAAATGAGAAACTAAGCTGCTCAACAATTATATAAGCAATTTATAATTCTAGGTGTTTTCACTAGGAATATTTTAAATTACACCAATCTGGATGGCTATCTAATTTTCTCCAGTTGAGAGGAAAGGAAAGAAGACCCAAGACAGCCAGACTGTTCAGTGTTTGGTGCTCTGCAGTCCAGAGACAGTTGAAAGATGAGGGTGTTAAGGGCATTGGCACAAAGAGGCTAAAGGACTAATCCAGGAAAATAGCTGGTCAGCTGGGCAAAAGAAAGTGTTGACCAAGTTCTTTCTCCTAAGGAAAATTATGACTTTTTAGACCCCCTGATAAAGCAAATCCCTTGGACATATAATGACAGCTGCTTAAAGGAGTCCAATTAAATCAAGTAAGATTTGCATGTTCTCTTCAGTAAACCTCCTAAAAAACACTTCCAGCAGAACAACTCGATCACTGGTAGTTACTACTATGCAGGTGGCTAATAAATATACCCCCTTTGTAAAATACATGAATGTGTCATGGGAGCCTAATATATTTTACCTAGCTAGAAAAGATGGATTCTAGTAAACTTGGTTAGTAGTTCCAAAGACATAAATCACTTTAAGAATTATCATTAGGATTATAGACACCAACTTAATAGAAAGATGGAATCATTCAAGAAAAGTCTTTATTAGCAGTAAGGTTAAATGTAAATTTTATAGTGAGTTTTTAGAAGTCACTTTTTAAAATAAATTTTGGTTTGGGAGATATTATCTACAGGATTATTTACATCACTGGTTTAAAATTTCCAGATAGAGCTAGCTATTGAAAACCTATCAAATCTATCATGCTGATATACAACTGCTTTACATTTACATATCCAAGAATATGAGGGTTATTTCTGTAGAGAATGTGAAATGGTTTTATGCTCTTATTCCCATCATTTTTTTTCCTTTTGGGTCACAGGTTATTTCTTTCGCTGCTTCAATTCTAAACTCAACTTGAATTGGACATACTTTTTATTATCCTGTATCTCTTAAATTAGAAGTACTTTATCTGGTGATAAAAATAGACATAACACACACACACACACACACACACACACACACACACACATCACTGTATAAAAAAGCCAGCTTGGTCTGATTCTGAAAATTGCAACCAAAAATGTAACCTTTGCTTTAGTTATTGCTCATAGGATTGGATCAAGTCCAGAGGAGGTAGTTTTAATCAATTGTTTTTAAGACAAGAGTCTATAACCTACTTGCTTGAAAATCTTTGAACAGTAAGTCTTGTAGAGATATAGCAGACTTGCCAAAATTGCATTACTGCTTCAAACCATCACAAATTACACTGCACTTTAAGTTTTATTACCAAGTAAGACAGCACACAAATTCATTTCCATGTCTGTTGCCAATTTAAATGAATGGCTGGCTTCTGCCAGCTCAGGAAGACACCGGAGGAAATGCTGCACAGATCACTGATACATGGAATAAATGACAGCAGGCCCCATTGTCATTTAATCTCAGAGTAAAATTTATATTTTAAGTAAACTTTAAAAATGCAATGTGAATTATGCCGTATGAAGGTAATAATTCAAAAAGCAACCATATTAAATGCCTACTACATACTCAGAACCATTCTAGATGCTATGGATGATACAGAATTAAAAGATATAAACTGTGTTTTCAAATAACTTCCTCTACAACTGGTCAAAGTAAACTAACATACAGAAAAGTATTTAGGAGGCTCTGCAATTAGAGTCAAATTATTTGGTGCAGCCAATGTTACAGGATTTACAGGATCACAAAGAGAAAAATCAGTGAAAATTGGACTAGCCATGGAGGCAAAGTATTGAACCATAAAAGAGAGAAGAAAAATGAATTTTCTAAAGAAAACAAACAAACAAAAACTTAGGAATTTTAGATTCATGAAATGGTGAAGGCACTCATTTGACTAAAAGGTTTGATTGCTAGAAGACTGTTAGAGATGCAGAACATGGCTCAAATATGAAAGAATTCAAAAGCCTGGCAGAGCCATTAAATATTTAATAGTGACAGGTTGTGGTTTCTTATTGTTTTTTCCTTTCCCGATGTCTGACCCCAAACAGCCTCACTACTGTCTGTGATCTACTGGGGCTAAGAGTAGTATGGTGTCAAGTTGAGTTGGCTTAGAAATAAAAAAATCATCTGGAGAGAAAAAAGCAACTTAGTACAGGAGTGAGAAATGGCAAAGAGAACTGGCAAAGAACTGAAGTCCCTTGGGATGGGAGGGGATAAAGGCCAGAACAAGAGCTGAAATATAAAGAGAGAAAAGAGAAGACATCGATTTTCTTGAAAAAGAAAAAGAAGTTAAAGTTCGTAGGATAAGCACTAGAAAGATTAGAAGGCTTGAGAAATAAGATATAAAGCACATAAACTGATAAAAACAAAAAACTGAGACTCAAAGTGAAAGATAACAATAAAAAAAGAAAAAAACTCTAGGGGGAAGGTTAAGTAAGAGAAGAAAGAACAGAGGAAGCCTAAGGCAAATACATCTTGAAGTGACAAAGAGAAACACTAGAAGGTCAACAGAAAGAGGCTCTGAGAAAAAAAGAAGAAAGGTGAAAAATGGATGAGCTGAGGATATGTTAAGATATCTTAAGTAAACATTTGCAAGAGGAAAGGGTTTGTGGGAGAATGATTATTATAAATTGGAAAACAGAAAACATTCACATTGCTTTTACCCTCCTATCCTTCCCCTGAATCATCATTGCCAAACTCAAACCTCAACAAATCCCAGCAGGGTTTTCACTCTTGCCCACCTTCCAACTTTCCCCAGATTTCTTTGAGGTGAGTTATAATTCCAAGTCTCAGTCCCTTGATGTCACTTCACATTCAGACCCCATAACCCCAATTACAACATGTAGACACTCAGCAATTAAATTCATTTTAATTTGACTTTCTATTATATTTCCCATAGTACAAGTTACTAAAATGTCTCTCCTTACTAGCCCTCAAAAACACTCTACAGCTCTACAGATCCCCCTACCCCTGTTACTGTGCCTCCTCCACTTCCCTCCTTCAGGACTTTAATATTTCTCCGCGACTTAATTCAAATTTTTTCTCTTACCCAGACCTTTTCAGAGATTAAAATAAAATAAAATAAAATAAAATAAAATAAAAAGGTGGGAGAGGTGAGGATGGGAGAAAATGGGAGAAGAGGGAGGAGGGAGAAATTGTAAAGAAGAAAAGTAACAAAATTTTTCACTCTCCAATGCTACTTCTTCCGTGAATTCCCGGTTGGATCTGCCACATACGTCTTGTTGCATTTAATATTCCTGCTTCCTTAAATGTTCAACCTCTCATTTAATTCTTCCACAAACTTTCATGTTACTTGAGACCTTTTTTCTTCAAAATATTTTACTCTTCAAAACCTGGCTGTCTGGCCTCTGCCGTCATAATAGTATTAACATGTTTATTCGTCTTTCACAAAATCCCAAAGGACTACAACCCCTTCCTGAAACTCTCCCCTCTCTTCTGTCAGAATTCCCAGTCGCAGGCATTGGAAGTTAACTCTGGTGAATAAAGCAGAAAAGGTTGTTTATTAAAGAACCTTTGAAGAACTAAGAGAACCACACTTGAAGCCAAAGCTTCCAGAACCAGTCTCCCAAACCAACCTTTAAGAGCAGTTTTGAGCATCACCTGCTAGAGTCTGGCTGCCTGTCAAGGACTCGACTCTGCTCCAAGGACACTACTGCCAGCCCCAGTGCTACTTCTGACCAGAGACTAAATCCTTCAACCACCACTGTCTACAAAACTCCAGTGCCTTTTCTTCCTCCTTTGTCAGAAAAATTAATGCACACAAGTTTTTTCCTCCATATTGCTCGCTTCAGAACTGAAATCTCACACAAGTACAACTGATTAGCGGAGCCCAACAGATAGTCAGTGCTGATCAGTTGAATGAAAGAAGGAAACATATAAATAATAAGAAACAAATAGGAATCATAGTCATTAACTCTTGACACGCAGAGTAATTTATTTTTCTTTGCCACCGGTTGAATTGCAATCACACCCAAAAGTCCAACATGTCTGTGGCTCCATAACTGTTCTGTGCTTCCAGGATGTGCAAAGAAAATTCTATCAGCTACTCTGCCAACTGGCACACGTAGATTGGAATTTGTTTTTAAACTGATGCCCAATCAGCTTTCTCCGTACTACACCCATATGCTACCCCAGATGTTATGCCTGTTTCATTTTACAGGATATTATGCCTGCCTCATCTTTGTTTCCAGAACTTTGATGCCTACACAGTAATAATTCCTGCAGTCAGAGACATTTGAAAAGTTCTATCATAGTGAAATGATGTTTTCTTTAAATTTGCATAAGTCATATCCATCCATGGCTCATGTTTTCCTTAATATACATTTTATATTTCAACAAGCCAATGCAATAAAAACTCATTAATCCAAGCCCCACTCGTTTTAAATTCAATCCCACTGATGACTTCTTATTTCTACTTCTGCTTCTTTTCTCTCGCTTAGAATGCCTCTTTCATTCAACTCAAATTTGTGTCTATCAGCTCCTTCCAAACTGAATTCAAGATTACCTATTCCAAAAGCCTTCTTCGATTAAATCCACCTGATTCTGATCTCTCCAGGGTGCTGCACCCTATCAGAACTTATGAACTCTATCTGTCCTTCACTTTTGCAGTTGTGAATGTGACGCTTTTGTGGGTTTAATGTCATTTTCTACGTGTGTGTTTTTTCCCCAGTTAGGGACTAGCTCCCAAGAATAGGGACCATATCATTTGCTTCCTGCATATCTGCCCCCCACCCCCAGAACCCAGCTCTTAACTACCTCTGAAGTAAATGCCCAAAGCATGCCCCCCCACTCCAGAGGAAAGGGATATGCTGGCTAAAGGCAGAAAGTACAAGGTGTAATCCCTTCTCTCGATAGTCATTTCAAAACTGACTCTTACCAACATAAAAGTATGCCACAAGAAACTAACAATATCTTACAATGTCATCTTGAAACATGATGAGAAATGATGAAATCATATATGCAAGCAATTGTTAAATTATTTAAACAGAAAGAAGCTATGTGGAGGGATTTCATCACTGAATCTGTGTTGTGATCCATGAGAGGAAACTTACCACATATCTTGATGAACTGTCATAACCAAAGTTAGTAAGAGAATAAGATGCAGAACATTTTATTCCACGAATACATTTTATTCCATAATGCGGTCACTTTGTGGGGCCGAAATTTTAAAAGAGCTAAGGTTTATGCAAATTATGTTTGATCATCTTTTATATATATAAATATATACATATATACACATGTATATGTTATATATGGATATAATTTGTAACTTTTTTCAAAACAAATTATAAATATGACATTTTGTGATGCAATATGGAATTTGAGCTCTGAGAAGATAATTGATCATTTTAAGATTCTTTCTCGACTGGAGGACTATGATAATAGTATGATGGTTGCCACTAGACATACTGAAATATTTATGGATAAAATGATATCTGTGATGTACTTTAAGATAAGAAAAAAGTGCTTCAAATACAACAGCTTGATTACTATGACATCTTGTAAAGCAGATGTTATAATGCTTATTTTATAGATGAGGAAACATTCAGTTTAGAAAGGTTAGGTTTCTGCCTAAAGCCCTACAGCTAATCATCGAGTCAGAACCCAAATTGAAAATTATTTCATACCAAATTCCATATTCATAAGACATATTGCCTGTTTTAATATAACCCCAAAATATGATACTACTTTGCTGCAAAAGGAAGTTTTTATTAAGCCAGCTACAATTATAATTTGATACCATGGTCTTGCCAATAACAGATACTCAATAGAATGGAATTTATTTAAAGAGGACAAAACATTCAACAAATACAACAATCATTTTATGACTGATAAACTGTTTCTGGGGGTGGGGAGTAGTTCATTTTTATATGTATTATGTATTACTATTCATATCCTCTATTTGAAAGATTTCTGGCTTAGCTTCATCATCGCTATTTCCTATATTCATTAAGCTGGTGAAGATACACTGTTTAGAAAATGATTAAAAGTCAATTCAATTAGGCAAATATTTACTTAAGAGCTTTTCTATCTCAAGTCCTGTTTGTGAACTTAAAATTCTAGTGTATAAGTTAGATAATGCCTTTCCCTCCCGCAAATCTCCCAAAGAGCTTAAAATCTAGTTATGGAGGAAGGCTATAAAAATGAGCATAAAACAATATGTAATAAGTGCTAAGAGAAAAGAGCAAAGTGCTATTTGAATTTAAAAGATAGAGATCACTTTGAGTTGGGAGAATGAGAAAAGTTCCACGGATGCTATAAATATGTGAGATTAAGATTTCGGTACTGGATTAGTGAGGGTATGGACTGAGCTTCTGTAACATAGAGATCTTAAAATACATAAAGGTCTTAAATAAAATCATTAATTTTTCCTTCCTGTGTAGGAATCCACTGGTGAAGGTCCAGAGTTAACAGGGCAACTCCATCTTAACGTCTGAATTCCTTAGTCACTCTAGTCTTTGCCATTTTCAGTCATTGGAAAAGAGGAAAGAGAGATCCCCAGCAAATAACTGTCTGTAAGTGGTAATTTTAAAGTTACAGTATCACTGCTACACACTTTCCATAATTTCTAACTTACTCATCTGGCTGTTCTTAAGTGCAAGGGAAGTTAGGAAAAGGTAGAGAATTGAGACTAAATGATCTCAGTAGTTGCTCTGGCCAACCAATTACCCACATTCACCCTTCTTTCCACATGGAGAACACCCTCACCCCACGCCCAAAGAGGGTAACTCAAAGTCCATTCTGAAACTACTGCAGTTCAAGATAGAAGGTCTCAGGTGGTGTGCAGTCCTTTTCATCATGTCTAGAGCGCCTCTTCAAAGTCTAGTCACCTATAAACCAAATAACTAACTGCTTTCCGACACAGAATAAGCAAATGGAAAGCAAGTATGGGATACCACAGTAGTCATTCCCATATGGAAAGGGGCAAAATACAGGAAGCATCAATCATAGTAACTAGCAAATCTTGCTGTATAGGAATTATAGGTACTCTCTGCAATAGCAATAAAGTAAGTTCCTTGACTAGACCATCTGATTGTCTTAGATTTTGTTCTTTAGTAGTGACTCATTTTGCCATTACCCAAAGCTCTCAACATTGTCCTCCAGGACACAGGGTTTCAAACATTTTTCTTTACTTGGCCTTAAAATAAATATTTTAGATTGTATGGGATGCCAATGATTTTTGCTGAATACTTTTTTCTTTTGTCATTGTTGTTGGGTTTTATTTTACAATTTTTTTTAATTTAAATTTAAATTTAAAAAAATTTTGTAAATTTTACAATTTAAGATTTTATTTAAAAAATGAAAAACAGGTGAAACTGTAAACTGATCATCATTATGAAAAACAGGAAGTTCCTCAAAAAAATAATTATAAAACTACTATAAAATCTAGCAATCCCACTTCTAGATATTTATCCAGAAAATATTAAATTACCTCAAAAAGATATCTAGAAATCTTTGTTCATTGCACCATTATTTATAATAGAAAAGATACCTTCAGAAAAAGTATCAACTGATGAATGAAGAAACTGTTATATAGAAATAGGTTTATAAGTATGCATAAATATTCATATATATGTATATATATATGTGTGTGTATGTGTGTATAAGTATATATATATATAATGGAATATTATTCAGCCTTAAAAAATAAGAAAATCCTGTCATTTGCGACATGATGAATCTAGTTGATATTATACTATGTGTAATAATCAGAAAGCCAATATGATATCACTTAGATGTGGCGTCTTAAAAAAAATGTTGAACTTATAAGAACAGAGGTAGAATGGTGGTTACTAGGAGCTATAGTATAGGGGAAGTGGAAGATGTTGATCAGAGTCCACTAACAGTACAAAAGGAATAGTTCTGAAGATCTATAGTCTCAGATTGATGACTATAGTGAAAAATTCCACATTCTATACTTGAAATTTGTTGAGTAAATGTGAAACACCCTCAACCAAAAAAAAGTAACCATGTGAGGTGAGAGATGTGTTAATTAACTTGATTATGGTAATCATTTCAAAGTACTTATGTATATCAAATCATCACAGTATACACAGTATACTTTAAATATATTACAATTTTATTTGCCAATTATGACTCAATAAAGTTGGAAAAGTTAATTTTTAAATGTAAAGAAAAAGAAAGTAGTATATTAGAAAAGAGTAGCACCAAAAAAAAAAAAAAATAGAGTAGTACCTTATAAACACAATTTAATTTTTACTAAATACAAAAGCAATTCTTAGTTCCTAGACCATAGAAAATAGGTCACAGACTGAATTTAGACTGTGAACTACACTTGGCAATCACTGTTCTAGAGATTTTTTTTGCTGTTTTCCTCCATGGTCTCATCTGAATTCAGATATTCGGAGTTGCTTGGGAAAGGTTCAAACTCTTAGCACATTTCCCACTGGTACCTTTATGAATCATGTTAGGCATTGAAACATCACACAATGTCCATTGTTTGTTTTGAAAATACAATTTTCCTTGTAGACGCAAAACAGACTAGCTTTCCAGTCCTGTTTCCAGTCAATCCTATATCCATGCAAAAGTAGATACAACTAGAGCTCTCTTCTGATTCTGGATTGTAAATCCACCACTCACCTCTGTTAGTCACTTCCTTCAGTGTTTATCTTTCTCAGTTTCAAAGCAGCTGCTTCACAGATATCTGAGGCAATACTAGTAACCTGATCCTCACTACTAGAAACTCCTGCACAATAATCTGCTTTCTTGCTGTTTGGGTGGACAGAATTTGGCCTGTTCAATCTCATGAGGTCCAAGACTTATGATTCCTCTCATTTTAGATTATGAGACACAGGCAAAGCATGTCTCTTAGAAAACTTCTATTACCTCCCATCTCTACTTGCAAACTAGTCGATCTTTGCCTGAACTCAGTTTTCTCATACAATAGTTTCTAAAAAGACCAAGAAGACAAAATTCACCAACATTCTGTCTTTTCTAATGACTTCCCCAAGAGTCAAGGAATCCAAGGGCAGGTGGTCTACCTTACAAGTTATCACAAAAGAGAATTTGCCTTTCAAAAGGAAATAATCAAATGTTTCAAATAGAAGTTAAAGACACTATTCAGCCGGTGTGCATCCAGGAGCACCTGAAGACCAGGTAACTCCCCAGTGGAAGCAGAGTTAGGTTTCATATTGCAAAGAGAAGAAAATCTATGGATCCTGTGGTATGGATCAGAAAGAATTATCTCTCACTGATACAAAATTCATAGAAGTTATTCTGGTTTGCATACCTCTTACTCAGAATCAATGATTCAATCCCATCCACAAAACAGTCTTCTCTTGTAAACCTTGCAGTTTGTTAGCTGAGATTCATAAAGCAAGAAAGATAAGAACCTAAAGAGAGAAGCAGAGAAAGAAATAAGGGTTAAAATCAAGGTGAACTGGGTATGACCTAGTGTGTCTGTTCTGTTCCTTTCACATACCTAGTATGCTGCCACCTATTACCAAGAGCTATCTTCAAGGTATAAATGCATATGTTCAACATGTAGAATTTACTCAGTCATCAACACTCCTTATTTAAGACTTATTCTAAAGAAAAGGAGAAGGACTAGGAGGTATCTATGCAAAAACATAAAATTTTGAGATCTGTGCTTTTGTAAAATAAATGTGATGACTCGAAAGAGAATAGTTAGAAATGCAGAGAAGTTTCAAAAATACTTAAATCATACGATGGCAGGGAGAATGGAGAAGAAAAATAAATGTGAGAGGCTGAAAAATAAAACACATAGAGCTTAAAAGTAAAGTCAACATAGTAAGCAAAAAAGATGTACTTTGCCTGGTTACCAGTAAGGATAAGACAATAGTAAGAGAAATAAAGACATCAGACAGAAGTCTTTTTTGGAAATAATAAGGTTGTATTGCTGTTTAGGAACCCAGAAAGATGTCATGCACAGAACTTTAAATACCATTCTAAAATCCACCATGTAGGCAAAGATTATCAGTAGAGATTCAGAAGCATACAAAAGGATATGGTTAACTGCCATAAAGTGAATACAATTATTGAAAGAGGAAGGCCCTGAATAATGATTATATTTGGATGAAAAAATATTTTTGTGGCATGTGCATAGTTATTTCACTCAGATATAAAAACAAATGAATTACTGGTACGTACACGTAGTAACTTGGATGATTCACAAAATAAATATGCCAACTGAAAAATCCAAACCAAAAAGAGTACTTGTGTATAATTTTATTTTTATGAAGTTCTTCAAAGGAAAACTAAAGTATAATGGCAGAAGGCAGATCAGTGGTTGTCTGGGGTGGGGGAGAATGGACTGAAAAAGCTATAAAGAAACTTTTGAAATGATGGAAATAGCCCTGATGCGCTGGTGGTTGCCCAGGTATATACATGCGTGAAAACTCATACAACAGTACAATTAAAATGGGTACATTTTGTTATAAGCAACATATATCTCATTAAAATTAATTTTAAGAAATATAGACTTAAATTTAAAATAGAGAAGAGATGAGACAGAAAGGAGTCAGAAGTGTTCAGAAAGGAATGGGATTCCCAAATCACAGCAGGACTAGCCAAGAAGCTTTTAAGTTATTCTCTGTACCACAATCTTATTATTTCCAAAAAAAAAACTTTATGTTTCATCTAAAAAAACAAAAAGAAAGAAAGGAGATTCAACCCATAAAATAGGTTAGGGATTCAGAGATAACAAAGAAAATAAAAGTTCGAATAAGAAAAATGTAGACAGCCTCATTAAAATCTTACACACAGAGGAGAACAAGTATGAGAACAGAGAATCAGGTGGTTGAAGCTAAGGTGTAGACCATGTAAAGCCCAAGGACCCACATTCAATACCCAGGACTGGGGATTTTAAAAATTAAAAATAAATACAGATTATGACTCAGTACTGGTTCTGACATTCTACATTTTTACAAACCCCTTGGAAATGCTGATGACCATTCTTCAGATAGCTTGTCAGTTTATGCTTCAGGTAGCCAGGTTAGAAGGAACCCTTTAGCAATGAGCAAAATGATTATGGAATGGGAATAGGGATCCATCATTCAAGTAGTCATACAAGTTTAATCACCCACCAAATGTTGAACATCAAGAATGCAGAAAACATTCACTGATTTGTTAGTTGATACTGATATCTGGCACTGTGACTGGCATATACAAGAAACTGAATAAACAAGAAGTGAATGAATGAACGAACGAGTAGTTCTCTCAGCCAAAGTGGGCAGTGTCAATTAGCCAAAGCTGGAGAATCAAAGGTAGAAATGACAGAAAGTTAATGAAGAAGGGAGGGATGTTCAGCGTGAATACATGGGAAAAGACTGCTTATGGAGTCAGGCAAAGAGAAGAAAGAGGTAAGTGACATCAACATAGGGGAACTGACTGGGAGAAGTTAGAGGAAGATAAGAGATTAAATATCCCAATTTAAAAAAGTAACAGGTAGATTGAAGGAAAATGGAGAAGATAAATATTTGGAAGAAGGCAAAGAGGTGTACTTCTGTGCGTAAGACCTCAACAACAAAGAATTTTTAACTAAAAGTGGATTGATATTTGAATGAAAGATTGCTTATCATAAACTGAGACCGAAGGGATTTTTAATGAATTTACTTATTTTACCATGTCAAAATATACATGAAAATTCAGCATAGCAGTCATCATCTTTAGTAAGTAAACTCTCGGCAACAAATAATTGTTCACATGCAGTGTAACTACAATATAGAAGCAGAAAACCGTATTCTTAAGCAATGAGTTGATGAGTAATATGTTCTTTGATTTCACCAAAAATAATATATGTCTAGATATAAGGATCTGTACAGAAAAAGATCTAATGATATTTCATGTCATCTTCCTACAAATTTATATAGTTCCATTAAAAGTCTTCAAGGTTAAAAATCAAAATAATGAAAATGCTGAAATGTACAATGGCTTATTGGCAAGAACATTATGACAATGTGTTCAGTAAGAAAGCATGTGTGAGGAAAAAATCCTGGTTTTCAAAATAATTACTGGTGAACCCAAAATAATTTTGCATCTCAAATTGGATTAAAAAATATTGATCTTTCCAGGAAGTTAATGCTGAAATCTTCTAAACGTTATTCAAGGGATTCAAGGTAGAAATAGTCCTTATAACAAAAGTATGTGTAAAAGTGCCCTAATTTGGGTGTGTGTGCACATGCGTACACACACAGGCAAGTATACGAGTATACGAGACATGTAACTACTCCTTTCTCTTGTACAGAGACACTCATATCAATAAAAAAATGGGACTTCAAGTCTTTATGAAGTTGAGAAGGAAAAGGGAAAGAAAGAGAAGCAAATGTCCACTCTGGTATTTCATATATCTAATTTAATTCCTGTACCTCATTCTCTTATAAACTGGTAGGATTAGCATCTTCATTTTGAAAACAAGGAAAATTATGCTCAGAGAAGTTAAATGACTTCCCAGGTCACACAGTTACCAACACAGTAATCAGTCTGGCTCATCTTTTCAAGGTGATTTCTGCTCTGCCACACTGCCTCCACATTATTCTCACCCAGTCCATAAATATGCATTAGCATATTCAGACTCCGGGCACTGGAAATAAGACTCTGCATTTGAATAGCGCACAGTCCGCTAATAACACATGGTTCATGCCCAAGGTCTTACACACAAATGACAGCACTATAGGAAGTTCACCAAATAAAATATAAAGTGAATTTAAATTTTTTAGTAGAAGATTCTCACACTCTTAGGTGTATTAAACCAAGAATAACCACTGGAAACAAAATTTTAAGAAATGGAGTGGGCAGATGGAAAGTGCAATGCGAATTCCTGGGAGAAGCGAATAGATAGGTTCTAGAAGTTTCGAGATAAATATTTGATATTTAAGCAGACTCAAAGGATTAGTTCACCAAGAGGTAACAGGGGAAAGGATGACATTCAGAGGATACAAGCTGACGTAATGTTGTGAGAGATGCACATACTTCAGATAGTTCAAGAAAGATGGACAGAAGACAATAACCATGCGGTCTTGTACGTGTAAGCTCATTGCTGAAATGTACTGCCCCTGAGCTTAAACGGCCCCAAGGTACATCTCTCTCAAGAATTGTTGGTCATGATACTGTTCCACCTCTGGAATCTTTCAGACTCCAGTGTGTATTATTCCAATGTATTCTTGTCACAATTCACAGAAGGATCCACCATTGATAACTCTTATTATACAAAATTTCTTGGTGGACGATATGACCTACATGAACAAGATTATGGTTTATTGTTAAACAGGATCTTAGCCCAATAATTCAGAAGAAATTGATAAGCTATCACTCAAATTTGGGATTTCTGAAAAATTATATAATGTTCACAAGTGAAATATAAAGTCAAATTTCTATTTCACAATAAAAAATTTGAAACTCTAAGTTGTATTAAACTAAGAAATACAACTGGACACAACATTTTAAGAAATGGTACTTGATGGTAAGAAGTTTAGTTGTGATTTGATTCCAAAGTACTTAGAATACTTTGCTTCTGAAAAGTATATTTATCTAAATGCTTTTAAATGCAGGAAATATAAAAATACTGCCTTTTTAATATTATCAAAATACAAAAATATCTCAATTATCTCTGCTAATTTTTAAATAAAATGATCTTGCTCTAATTTGAAGTGCCTTAAGATTTAGTAAGTTTGAACATCTTTTCCATTTGTTTGTTAATCACTGCATTCTCTCCTTTGTAAAATTCCATTTCCTGCCCTCCACCAATTTCAATTTTAGAGACTTAATACATTTCTCATCAGTTATTATCACCCATTTGTTCTTAAACTGTATGAAATCTCTCTCAAATCATTTGGGATTATTTTGTGGTATGTGTGGTCACTTTGCTATTGAAACTTTTTTGTAAGATTAGGGGGATGGGGTAACAGGAAGCAACTAAGCAAGAAAAGGGAAAGTTGATATTTGTCTACCTAAGACCCACGAATTCATTATACATCATGTTCAACAGCAGTATGCCTTTAGAGGCTCATTTCTATCTCTCTCCTCTCTTCTTTTCTCCTCTTCTCTTCTCCTCCTCTCTCTCTCTCCCTCTCTCCCTCCCTTCCTCTGTCCCTCCCTCCCTCCTTTTTCTTCCTCTCTCTGTCTCTCTCTCTGTCTCTCTCTCTGTGTCTCTGTCTCTCTGTCTCTGTCTCTCTGTCTCTGTCTCTCTCTCTCTCTCTCTCTCTCTCTCTC